>OX438781.1:12167333-12188939 GCA_949316455.1 Acleris holmiana | reverse complement strand
ATGAAGGCGTGATGTTATGTATGAATGTATGTATGTTAAAATATATGCCTGTATACAATTTACACGCTGTATATCCGAACTTTAAACATTAAAACACAATTAGAATCCTTGTAAGTAGTAAAAGTTTACTGGAAATAGCTTCGTAATTATATGGACTTGTTTACTCGGAATATTTTTACGTCGGAAGTAGCATACCTATTATGACATTTAAACTCAACTAGGTAACCGAAACTCTTTTTTTGTTGTTGCAAGAGTTTTCGAAGTGAGTAATGATGCTGTGTGTCCGAGTGCCCGTGTGACCGTGTTCCTTGTTGCAGCGACACGTCGCTCGTGAAGCGCGCGCTGGAGGGCGGCGGGGTGTACGTGCTGGACGAGCACTGCCTGCCGCCGACGTTCGCGACGCAAGTGTAGTGGGACCTTAAGTTATTTATTGGAAATGGACGCTCGTGCGAACTGGCTGTGCGCCGCGTGTAAATATAGCGTAAAGTGTAAAGTGACTTGTATAAACGGCTAGATTAAGTCCCGATGTATTTATTAGCGCGACCCGTGGGCCCTGTAAATAGTATCGGCGGCACGGGTCGCGTCGTTCCGCCTGTAACGAGCGTCGCCCGGCGGAGGGCCCTCGAGGCCGACAGCTGGCGAGGAGCGGCGCGGCTGCTCCGGGCGAGGACCGCGCTCGTGAGGCTAGTGGGCCGCGTCCACGTCTGCGATCTCTGTAGGTAGCCGGTGCGGCCGTCGGGCAGCCTCGGTCCGCTGCGCGACTCGCCGCTCCCGAAACGATACTGATTCCTAAATTAACCTCGGACCTGCGAGCTCCGATTTATCCAGTGAGATGTTACTCCGTATCGCTTCTACGAGCCCCACACCATTTCTCGACTGTCCCTCTCGACTCGCACCAGTATACAAGCCAAAACGTGCGTAAACTAAGATTTTAGACTAATTTATAAATGCGCGAATCACGCGTTAATCAGTTTTATACATATTGTTTTGTGATTGACTAATTATTGTCATTTGTTCCTATAATTATGATGATTGATAGTTATTTCTGTAAAAAGATCTTGTTCGGTTTTCTTGAAAATCGACATGGATATTTTCCCTGGTTATTGTCCGACCCAGCAACGTCAAGCATCACGCACGTAGTTAGTCTGTAGGTTAACTCGAGTACTTATAAGAAAATGTCGAAACCTAAGTCATTGTGTATAAAAAAACTATTAAGTTTTAGTGATTTAAGTATATTCTCCATTACTTGTGTAAGAGTACTGTGACAATATGGCGGGAGCTGGCAACATAGGACGTATCCAGACTATTTATTGCGCTCGGCGCTCGGCGCGGCCGCCGCGCCCCGACCGCTTGCTTCATGAAATCTTATCGCGTTCATTACGTACCATTGCTCGAGCAGATGTAGATATTACTCGGTAAGGGGCGTCACCTCTTATGTTGCCTTTTCCACTCGAATGTAGATTTAAAAGGTTAAATCGACAAAATTGTAAAATTTATATCAAACTATGAATAGACTGATGATCAATAATAATGTTCTTGTATTTAATTTTGTAAGATGACAAAATGTAAGTTTAAATTATGTGAAAATAGAACATATTACCGAACGATTGTACTAAAATAGAATCATAATTTTGTACTTAATTGATCACGGTGACACGCCACTTTCATTTTTCTTTTTGATAATATTTTAAGGATATGTTCTGACCAATAAAATGACAGTATTTTTAATTTTATTTATTACAATTTATGATTATTGTGGATTCGCTTAAATTTTATTTAACAATTTGTATAATTATTATTTTTGAACTCGTTTACAATTGACTGAAGACAAATTTACTTCTGATTTGTATTTCGGACCCAGTTTTTATTATAATCGGGAATGTTTTTATAAAATTGTAATGTGTGAGTATACTGAAAGATAAAAATGTTAAATCATTCCATTTCTTATTTAAGTAGCTTTATCTTTTTGAAATCTTGTTTTAATTTCGCTATTACCTTGTTCTGTTTATATGCATGTGGCAGGACGCTGGTCCTACGTTTCGTCCCGGGCGGACAAAGTACAATTGTCTTCTTTCCTGACTTACCTTTGAGTATATTCACATCGCAGTTCCGAAAGAAAAATGAAAGCTGTCCTTGATAGGGAACTGTTAAAATAATTCCATAGATAGATCGTATCCGAATAAAAGTCATTATATTGCTACTAAGGTGATAAATTTGCCAGCGAGTGTTTGCGATGAATGTGTATATGTGCAGTGATACAATGAGAAATAAAATGTTAATAAACAATTGTTTACAAAAGATTACAACGGTATTTTATTTTATTTTTAACCTTTTGAACGCCACGGTTGGCTGCAACTTTACGTGACGCCAACGACGTCTCATGCCGCACCCGCGCCCCACCAGCGCAGGAGCGAGCTGAGCGCTCGGGTCCCTGGCACGAAAATCCGATGACGTGATTTGCCAACTTTGTCAGTTAAGGGTTAATGTAAGACCGATGAGGGTTAATGTAAGTAAAAAAATCAAAAACAGAAGCGACAAATCAAGGGCTCTATATTACTGGGTAAAATATTATTGCTTCCGACGTGTTATTGTAATGGTTGCTGAGTTAAAAACAATACGATAACACGTCAAAGGCGATATGGTTTTACAGAGTGGAATGATGCCCAGATGGGCTTTTTTATTTAAGTTCTACTCGTATTAAAGACAACATAACAGAAGTCCTGTAAGACAGGTGAGTATGTATTAAGGTGATTATTTCAATGAAACCCAAGGAACCTGGGGAACAGAATAAATGTAGTTATCCCTAAAACCAGCAATAAAACAGATTTTAACAATTAAAATTAAAAACTTACTCCGTTAAACATGCATTTATTACTAAAAATCCTTAAAATGGCGATGACAGGATTTTTTATCACATTAGTTCAACTAATTTGGCACCAACGTTCGAAATTAGGGCCCTCTGTTATTTCTGATTTTAACTATTTTTAGAAAAATACTGTGCTCCACATTCTCCTCTCTAGGACATATACTAGGTATACCTACTATAACATACAAAAAAAACCGGGCAAGAGCATGACATGTCGAACCATGCTCAGTGTAGGTTTCCGAAGCCGTTAAGTACTACAAACATAAAAATAACAAATTTACTAGTTAAAATCATTTGGTACCGTCTTAGATGTTTTAGTAGGTGTAACTTAGACTTTAATCGCCTGTATCTCAAAGACCAATGATGTCTACTTAGTCGTGATAGTTTTCCTTTTAAAATTTTTATAAGCACTTACATTTATTTTTTATCAGATTTTTTTACTAAAAATCTAGTTTTGGCTGAAGGGGAGGGGGGACACTTGAGTCTAACAAAAATTAACTAAAGCTTAATATTTCCTAAACGGATTCCTTAATCGAAAAATTATTGTCACAAACCCGTAATATTTTTGAAAGACCTATCCAACGATACCCCACATATGGGGTAGACGAAAAACAAATATACTTCCCCACGTTACGTGTAGGGGACGTACAGTTTTTTAATTTATAAAAATATTCTACTTTGTTGGCGTGACTAATATGTATATTCATGCCAAATTGCAGTTTTCTAGTACTAAGAGTCTCTGAGCTAGGCTGCGAACGGACGGACATGGCGAAACTATAAGGGTTCCTAGTTTGACTACGGAACCCAAATAAAAATGGGGAACAAACGTTCTTTCATCTTTTGGTGCTCGAACCCTATTTGGGCTTTAGTATTTAATAAAAAATCGAATCAAATACCAGATTCAATTATTTTTTCGCGTTTCTTACTTTTTTCAACTGCCACTAAGGGGGTGAATGGGAGTAAAAGTTCGTAAAAGAGTTTGGTAATTTTTGAAGTGAGAAACGCGAAAAATACAAATTATACAACTGCCAAACTTAAAGTTTAAAGCTGCTACAATTCCAGAAAAAAACTGACAGACAAGCAATTGAAATCTCGCCAAAGGGGTTTACTTTTTTACCATTTTGATACGGAACCCTACAAATATCACTTACAACTGAGTATCTGTTTTACAAAGTTGTAAAAACTATCCCTAAGGAGGTAAAATGGGGGTAATATTTTTTGATGTGAAAAACGCGAAAAACAGTACTTTGGCAACTGTTTATAAAAAAATACTTGGAAATTAGGTATATTTCTTATTTATAAACAGTACCCCAAATTGACAATTCTTAATTTAAAAGTGATCAAGTTCCCATACAAACTTTTACCCCTATTTTACACCCTTAGGGGTAGTTTATCCAAAATTACTTCGTTAATATTTTTATGTACAAACAGTAACTTAAACGATTTCCACGTTTTTAGGATTCCGTCGTCAAACTAGGAACCCTTATAGCTTCGCCTTGTCCGTCCGTCCGTCCGTCCGTCCATCCGCAGCCTAGCGCAGAGACTCTTAGTACTAGAAAGCTGTAATTTGGCATGAATATGCATATTAGTAACGCCAACAAGGTCGAACGACAAAATGTAAAAAAATAATTTTCTTTCACTTCTCATGCTCTTAAAATGCTACTTAAATCTCTGCGAATCGGGACTCAAGCTCCTTATTAATCTCTAGGGATTAAAGTATTATTTTTTAATTTACTTTGGAAACCCCTAAACAACCAATCACGGTGTTTGTGAATGGAGGATTATCGCCATTTTCAGTGATTGTGTATGGACCATATTTTTGGGTGTCGAAATAACCTCAAAATGACAACTGTGCAAATATATTAAAAAAAGGATTTAATTTCGTGAAACACGATTAATTATTACGAATATGAATCTACTTAATCATATTAAGGCCGAACTCTTTTATTATGCGTGGTCCAATTACTTTTAAAATGGTTTCCAATTTTGAATCTGTTGGCTAAATATGCAAGCATTTAAAACATCACTTTACAAAAAAACCGCGGAACTTTTTTTCCTATTTGTATTTTGAATAGATGTTCATAACTTTTATTGAGCGTACGTTGTTAAAAAATAATATTTATTTATTTATTTATTTAGTTTATTTGGGACATCAACAGCGATACAGTGAAATATATACTTAAGAAATGGATACATTTGAGTAAGCCAATAACAGATGACCACAAGAAATACAAAAATATAAGTGGAGTTATAACTAAGTAGGTATACATTTGCTGAAGCAAGTACAATATTATCCTTATCAATAACACTAATGAGAACTAAAAAAGAGAAAGTTATTATATTTACTTAAATGAATGTGTGTGTGTGTGTGCGCGTGTGTGTGTGTGTGTGTGTGTGTATGTGTGTGTGTGTGCGTGTGTGTGTGTGTATGTGTGTGTGTGTATGTGTGTGTGTGTATGTGTGTGGGTGTGTGTGTGTGGGTGTGATGCGGCTCAAGATTAACAACATTACTAGGGATCCGTAAGTGGTTGACGAACACAGTTTACAAAAACAGACTTACTGCAGTTGAAAATATCAATGCTATGAAATCGCGTATTGTACTCTCTGAGGAGACGCACAAGTGGTGAGTTTTGAGCGTACTTTGTGTGTGTACGCGGGAGACTGAATAAAGAGCGTTCAGCGTGACGGGTTCTAATAGCCGGAACATAAAAATTTATTTGTGACAGAAGCGAAGGGCTATCCATACGACCGGACAAAATGTCGTGGAGCACAGACATGTCGAGCAGCAAACGACGATCTTCAAGGGATAGCACGCCGTGCCGCCTGCAGCTGACTTCGTAAGAAGATTCAAAAATTTTACTGCGAAAGTTATTGTTTAGAACGTCGTTTTTTTCCTCACATTCAAAGTGAAAAGTAGAGTGTTTAACGCGAGACTAAACAACCATAATGACACTCGAACTACAGCCACCCTCGCTCGCAAGCTCGCTCGCGTGGCTAAACATCTCGTGTCATTATGGCTTGTGTTAGTCCCTTGTTGAACAATCTACTATTACTTAGGTTACCTCCCTTTACTCGTAAAGTGTGGATGTATTTTTTTTTGTCATCTACCTACCCTATACTGTGGGGTGTCAATGGATAGGTTTTTCAAAAGTACTCGTGAAAAAGACTCGTGCCCCCCCCCCCCCCCCTACCGCCAAAACTACTAATACACTGAACTCTTACAAAATTCATGTCAACTCATTAGGGGTAGTTTTTTCAAAATCGCCTAACGCGATTTTATATTTTTGAAAAAGTGGCATAAATATACATTTCCGCTTTTCTCCCACCAAAGATGACCAAATTCCCATACAAACTTCTAGCGCCCGCTTTACCCCCAAACCTTTATTACCAAACTCGGTAAAAGTAAGTAGCTCTTACACCATTTTCCACATTTAACCACTTTAGGGGATTTTTCCAAAATCAATAATGTTGTATTTTTACTTGTAAGCAGTAAGTACCTAGCCTAAATACCAATTTCCCCACATCTTTTCATTTTAAAAATAACCAAGCTCCCATATAAACTTCTTCCCCACCATTTTATCACCTTTTTTCCTATTTCCGAAATCGCTGAAAGTATTTTTTTTGGTTTATAAGCAGTACCTAGCCTGAACATGAATTTTCACGTTTCAAAATTTATAAATTCATGACTTCCATACAAACTGGCACCCCTAATTTGACCCTCTTAGGATTTTAATTTCTAAAAATCCCTTCTTAAACGATGCTTAAAGTACAAAATCAACCCCCTCATAACGTTTACCTGTTCGGTTTGACGATGACGAGTCAGTCAGTCAACCGGGACATTACCTTTATATAGGTGTCCAGAACTTAACGTAGGCAAATATTGAGGGATAAGAAAGCCATATCGGTCTAGAATATAGTTAGTATAGTATCTTTCCTATATGTTAATTAGTTTACGAGTTAGGTATTAAGGTTTTAAGAAAAGTAGTAAATCCCCCCCCTACCCTACCTTGTCACGCCTTACTTTTAGTTTGGATTATTCGCAGTAGTCCCTTTATGCAGTACCCATTTAAAGAAATAAAATAGAAATAGAAACATTTATTCGACGATCACAAGAAAAAAAACAGTTCAAAGATTACACATAATAAAAATAATGGCAACAAACTACAAATTAAACAAAAAAAAGAAACTAATTGATAAAAAAACAATTATAGCATAGTGTTGCCATGAGTCGTCCTGTGATGTCGAAAATGACACCACTGAGCACTGTGTCACGGCATCAACCGCGACGCTGATTTTCAGTGGCGCCAAAGTGACACACGAACGATGAGACAGCAGACTACACAGACACTAAGGGAAGTGAAATAAGAATACGAAATTGATAAATTAAGCACCTACTTTAAAATAAATAAATGGGAATTAACGAAGGAGAACAAATTGGTCATGAAAATTATGTACATAAAATAAACAGGAAGGAAACTGACCACAGAAAAAGGAAGGAGAGATAGGAACCAATCAGATAAGACTACTATTTTCATACTATAAGGCAAAAAAGGTACCTACTGCTATAGAACCATTGCGAATAAACCCCATCGAAATAAGTAACCGCGAGTAGTATTTCGGTTTCTTTTTTCTGATTTTGGCAATTATAACCCTAAAGGACTAGTTTTGATAGTACCTTCTCAGGAAGTTTTTATAGTAAACTGCTAGAATTGTCTGTGACCTAATAGTTTCCGAGATAAAGCTTTTCAAAATTGTAATTTTTTTCGAACTTCGCATTTTTTTGCAACCTGATCCAGATACGCGCCTATGGACGCTCGGCGCATTCATTACTTTTTTGAGATTTCTAATAAACTCGAGTATTTTCTTAAAATCAAAGAGGGCTTTACTGTTGTACTTAAATCAATCCACAATTTATAGGGAATATGACATAACAACAATTGAACTATGAGTGAGCAACTTGACGGAAAAAAGTGGCCGCCTTTTTCGGTTAAGTTGACTACACGAAGGTTAAAGGTTATTAAACTGTGTCATGTATGCTATATATTGCGTATTCATTTGTACAACAGTAAAGCCTCTTAGATTTTAAGATAATACTTTATTAGAAAACACAATAAAAGATATGAGGGCGCCCTGTGTGCAGTGGCGCCTTAATTTAATCAATTTAAACTAAATTTACTAACGGGTGATAACAAAAAAATGAGAATTATTTGCAAAACTGTAAAAAAATAATTATGTAACATTTTATCAAACTTTTTTATACTAAGGTTATAATGTCTATTTACAAAATAATCAATGAACGTTACAATAAGGCCCGTGATCAGCTGTTCGACGCAGTTTTGACATAATGCCCGAACAAGACCGTTGGACGGCATTTTTGTCCATTTTTCGCACACAAGTTTTGATCCTTTTAATTAGTTCGGCACAATTTTCTGCTCTCCAATTATTTTTGTAAACCAGACTGTTCAAATGACCAAAAAAATCTTCGATAGGCCGACATTGTGGAAGGTTTGTGAGATTTCGGATTTTCGGTACAAATGGCACATTATGGGATACCAGGGATTGCAATGTTTTTTTGGCGTAATGCGACGATGCCTTATCTGGCCAAAATACATATTCTCCATCAGGGTGATGTTGGCGAATAAACGGTATAAGTATTTTTTTCAAGCATTCACTCTCATATACTTTTTGATTGACCGCTAAACCACTAGGTTTGAACCAGTTTTGACACACCTTTATCGGAAATAGCCACATAAAGCATAACTTTCTGCTCAAACTTGTGCTTATACTTGTGTTTTATATTGTCTGGTGTTGTTGAAATATTGCTGGTATAGTACCGATCATTTCCAGGTATATGGGAAAGGGAAATAACTTTCATCATCCAAAATAAACGATTTTCCTCTGTAATTTCTAACCATCCCGCGGCATTGTGACAATGTTAGATTTTTGCTGATCGGTGTATTCCGGTATTTCCGGTGCCCGTACATTCTTGCGGCACTCCAAACCCACCTTTTTTAAAGACCGGCAAATGTACGGTTGAGAACATTTAAATACTTTCGCGGCATCTCGTTGGCTCATGGAATCACTATCATTGAAAGTGGTATGGAGTTTCTTCAGTCTTCCCTTGGTCATTATTTTAGCTGGTCGGCCGCTACCACGTTTGCGAGCTGTCGTCAAGGATGCAAGAATTCTATATATAGTAGAAACTGATACATTTTCTTTGGTAAAATGATTTACTGTGTACTTTTTCCCCATGTTTATATTTTTATTATAAAAATGTACAACGCGTTTTCGCAGAGCTTCTTGTTTCGAGGTCATTTTGACAATTATAAATGATTGAAAAAATAAAACAAATGAAAATCAAGAATCTCAAAAGAGGTAAAAATAACCTCATGAACAACTTTTTTGTCTATGACAATAGATATTTTTTTTAAGACTACTGAAAATGATTCTCATTTTTTTGTTATCACCCGTTAGTAAACCTATTAACTTTTGTTGTACTTACCTTTTTTATTTAATTATTCGTAGCTTAGCTTATCAATCTTATCATAAAACGTACAGGGCATCGATAGTATAACGAAAGGGTCAAAATTCATTCTGAACGAATGAATATTGCAAGAAACTGCGATGTTGGATAAAATTATAAACTTTGAAAGGCTTAATCTCTACTATCTACAGAGGGTCTACAGAGACAATAAAATTCTAGTCTCTTATTGTAGCAGTCTACTTTAAAAACGTCCTGCACGGCTAGCACATGACCGCGCGCGAGTTATGTCGCCCGCGAGATAGACTAGCTGTCTTTTTCTGATCGTTAGACAATGCCGGGTAGTCTATCTCGCGCGCCGTCATGTGCTAGCCGTGCTGAAAAGATACTGTCAAAAACTAGTCATTTAGGGTTATAATCGGCAAAACCTGAAATTTCCGCAAGTAAGGTCAGTGTGGCCAAATCCGTCAGCGGGGCATTTCCGTCAAACGCCGTTTGCGGCTATTCAAACAACAGTACACGATTACTGACTCGATCGGTAAAGCAGAGATAAAGTTTTATACCTGCAGTCAAAAACAGATGGCGCTATCTAGCCAGTGAACGGAAAAAACCCGCAGAACCCGCTTTTAAAGTTCAGTTGCGCTCCGAACTCGAAGGCGAGTGTAGTGTGCTGCTGAGTTTCGTGACGGTGCGATGAGAAAATGTAAGTTTACGGCTTAGTAAGTATGTTTATTATATAGTTCGATATGCATGTTTGATGCTAGTTTTATTAATTTTCAATTATAATCTGTTGGTGAGAAACTATGGGTGGTTAAATATTGGTATTAACGAAATGATCGAGCAGACAAATCCGTCAATTGGTAAACGGGAAAACCCGTCATGTGCCGGAATTTCCCCATTTCATATATTGCCAACCTTTTTATTTGACTTACTTAAATAATAACTATTAAAATTAATACCGAGTTTAAGTCTATTTAATATCTTTATATGATTTCAATATTAAAATAGTTGATTTTTTACTCTGTATTTTTATTTGAGAATGTTAAGCACGGTTCCAAAGTTAAATAATGAATTTTGATCGATAAAGGCAAAATAGCCGTAGGTATGATGCACTGCTATTTTGCCTTTATCTTTGTCTTAGCTAAATTGGTCGTTCAATACTTACGCTATGAAATGTCCAATTTACTTATTAGATATGATTTGAAATTAAAAATACTGTCACGCCCATAATAACAATGATTTCGACACTACCTACTTCGGACCTTACTCAATAGTGGCGCCAATTGGTGAGTGCAAAAACAGTAAGCCCCTTATTTTAAAAACATAAACCTCCTTCTGACGCAGTCGGGTAAAAACATGACGTCAGTTGACGGATTTTCCCTAGGGTTTGAGATTTTGTTTCAAAAGGTTTACTACTCCTGATTATAAAAATAGGACGGAATTGCCCCAAAAAAATATATTCGGCAATAAAATCTAAAATAAAGCTTGAATTGAGTTCGCTAGTTTATTAAGAGTTCAGCGGGATTTGTGCACTTGACGTATATGTTTAAAATACGTCACGATACAAGAAAAACCGTTGGTTGACGGAATAGCCCCAAACCGTCGGGAAAATCCGTCAACTGACATGTTTAAAAAAAAAAACCATATTTAAATAACCAGTAGTACTAGCAATTTAATATGAGTACATTTATATAGTTAAATAAATGCCCAATCTATTACAGTGATCAGGTTTATTAAAAAGTAAATATCCTCTTAGTTATGACCAGCCAAAGTAAACTTATCAAAAAGTATGACGGAAATGCCCTCATTGACCTTACCTATTTAGATTTTTGACAAAGATGAGTTTGGCACTTGAGGTCACAAACTTGGATTATTCATTGGGCCAAAATCATAAACAAGTCTGCAATCATCAACCGGATTTGAAGCAAGCTGTATTAAGTTACTGGACTAATTAGTACAATCAGTTTCTCGACAGCAATATAAACCGAAAACCCTGCTGTTATTACCCCTTCTTCCCCATTGCTCAACCTACCCATGATTTTTATATCAAAACTAGCGGCGCGCCAGCGGCTTCGCCCCGCTAAAAATTTCTGACATTCCCGGTGGATTTTTCAATTATTTTCGCACCTCTTAAACCTTTCTTGGATTATGACAAACATTTTAAAACCAAAATCAGCCAAATCGGCCCAGCCGTTCTCGAGTTTTAGCGAGACAAACGAACAGCAATTCATTTTTATATATTATTATATCAAAAGTAAATTTCGTCGAATTTCCTGTTCTCTAACAACCTTAACCTTGTTCATATTATTTTGATACAAATTTCGATCACTTGCAGTGGGTCAGTTACCATTCCTTCACACGCAGCAAATAAGCATTGTTTAACTGCGGTCTACATGATCAATATTCAGAAACTTCATGGCTGTGCCAACTTGCTCTGTAGTGGCTGTAATTTTTATGTCACATAGAACAAGTGGGACTTACACCAATCTATATTATTCGTCGTCTGTGGCGACCGGTTTACTTGTCGTTGGCGTTGAACCCGTGCGGAGTTAAAGGTGGAAATAAAATAATACAAGTTATTTTGTCATCTATATTTATTTTAAAATTATTTTTTTACTATTAATAAAATTCAGTATTTACAAAATACTATTTATGCCTATTGAATAGGGTTTTAACGATGAACCTCAGTCAGGTAGCAAGTATTTCGAAACATCCGGATGTGTCAAAACCTGGTACAAAATAGAATCCAATTTTACACCATTTTCATAGAATAATACATAGTTGTTAATAACTCGCGTTATTTCAAATTTAAGAATTAGTATATGTAGCACATAATAAAACAAGTAAATTCATGTAGCAGTCGGTTAGCTCTACCAGTCAAAACAAATGAAATGGGTACCTAAGTGTTCACTAGCCGTGCGACTAATCGATTTTGAAATCGATCAAGAATCAAGGAAAGAAAAGCTCTCATTCTTAAAATAACTTGCAGGATCTTTGCTCATAGAAAGGGATTTTTAGTACTTAGCAGATTTATTAACAAAATATCTAGAGATGTCTTCTGTTGTCATCTTTACTGCCTTGAAACCCTACAGTGAACAAAACCAAAACAGAGCGAATCACACCTACAAAAAAGACTTAAAACTACAGATACATATCACTTTACTGGATTAAACAGCGATAGACAAACCAATTGAGACCAAGGAAATTTATGTGACAAAGTGAAGTAATCTAGTGATATTACTACCAACAATGCGCATCGTGAAACACTAATAATAATATTTCGCACAAATTATATGTATTAGTTTGTGTCGACGACATAAAATTCAGTAAAGTAGTAAAGACCCGCTTAAAACTAGTTTAACCTAATCGCCTGAGCGAGGCGAGCGGTCACCGGGCGCATCGCCATTTTGCCGCGGTGAGGGCGAGCGGGAGCGGGAGGCTGAGCGGTCGCGGGAGCGGGAGCGGCCGCGAGATGCCGAGCGGGAGCGGGAGCGAGAACGGGAGCGAGACTTGCTCACGCGGCGCTCCTCTTCACGCTTGGGAGACGCCTCCTTGCTGCGAGACCGAGACCTTTCCCTGCGGACGAGAAAACGTTTTGTTGGATGTTGTATTTAGGCATCAAATAGCTTTAACCTTTTCAATGCTATGTCACGAAAGACATCACTCACACGCCAATGACAGCTTAAAAACAGAGCTAATGTCAACTTCGCCTCATAGACACTTAGGTCGAATTTGCGTTGGCAACCATGACGGAAATGGCTGTCGTTGGCGTTGAACAAGTATTGCGGATATATCCGTCAATGGCGTTGAAAAGGTTAAAATTTGGTGTCAGGTTGACATGTACGTTGTCAGTAAGACTCCCAACTTCCCAAACTCAGGGACGATTCGATGATTGACACGAAATTCACAGGAAAGAGTGTTGTAGGATAGTGTTTTCAATCCGCGATGGCTCGTCCCGACATGCACAGTTTTGTGGCCGTGGAAAGAAAACACTGGTTTACCACTGGTGTAACTTCTAACTCACAACCCAACCAAAATAACATCTCATAATAGGCAAATAACATCCGTCAAACAACCCAAGAGAGAAAAAAATAATTGCAGACCAAACGGGAATGGTCAGTACGGCCTGCATTTGAACTGCCAGCCAACTGTAAAATTGTAGATTGGATGCGGATAGCATAACTGCATCGAACTAGCTTGCAGCTTGTGTGCAGTCATCAGAACTGCACGCCGTCTGCATGTGGACAGTCAGTTTTCAGTTTCGATGCAGTAATGCCAACAGCACAAAAGGTGCATCCAAACTGCAATTTCGCAGCTGGCTGGCTGTTCAAATGCAGACCGGCCCTTACCGGCCCAACAGTAGAAATAAATAAATTTGGAGTCATTTCCTCCGGCAAAACCGGTTTTGCTATATTGCATGCATACCATTAAGAAATCCCATATTTCCTATCCTAATGTATCTAGTAGAAACAATACGGTCTTTAACAAATGGTAAAACATAATTAATACAAATGCAGGCAATGGAAATGTCTGAAATCAAAATTATTATGCAAAACTGAATATTTTTGTTTGTCAAATAGGATTGTTTTTATCCACCGGTAGTGCTCATGGCATCCAACATATCAAGAAATATTTTAACCTTTTGAATGCCAACGACTGTCGCGCCTGCAACGCCACCAACACTTAAGTTGTCATAGGTAGGTACAGTTCAAGAGAGACGTTATTTCGTATGGATAAAGTTAAATTTTTCATAATTTTTATACATGTTTGGCGTGAGAGCCACGTCACGGGTATTTAACGTAACGCGTTGAAAAGGTTAAAGTAATTGAGTAATTAACTTTACAGAATCTAATCTAGACTGCTAAAAAACAATAAGCAATAACAATAATAAAAGTTATGAATGTTATGATAAGCAATTAACCCAAGAGACCGCAAGGACCGAACAACTGACAAGTGCTTAAGCTGAGTAGTAAGTCTGCCAAAGCCTTAATTCTCAACTGTCAGTGATAAATGTGGGGTCGCTGTCTGAAGAGACATATCGAGGGTTGCGTGGTCAAACCCAAAAAGTCGATATAATTTGTTGTGACAAAAATTGCACTACTATGAAGAAGCTAGATCAACTTTTTTAGTTTTTGTTTTGGTCTCCCCATTGTTATTTGTGTTTGGTCTCTCACTGGTACCTGATAAAAGTGATAAAGCGGTGTAACTCGCCATAAAGGTTTGATCCCGTGTCTACAGATTCTCAAATCAACAGATTCTCATTTTTACATATTCCTCACTCAAAGGATTCTCATTTTTTCTGATTTCCCACTTGATCTGTCATTTCTACGTACTCCCAATTCAGCACATCTTATTTAGACAGATTACCAATGCTTATAGGTTATCCATTCTTCTGTAACTAGATCCCACTCATATATCTATTTCTACAGTACTAGTAGACGTAGATCTTTTTCTGATCGAAATTGGGAATGTGTGCAAATGAGAATCGTGATTCATAGGATTTAGGTCATAGCAATTGCAAATCATAATCTATTTGTTTTAAACTGTTACTTATCAGGATTTTTATTAAAAAGAACTAACCTTGCCTTATTAAGTTATTACCTACACGTTAGATAGGAAATTCTGAAGTTTACGGTTCCAGCGATATAAAAATGATCACTCAATAATTATCTTTATTACATTACGATCAAAATAATATGAGAAACAACGTACTTCCAATCTCTAGAAATGCGAAAAATCGACCATAAATTATGAGTTTATAAGACCCTATAGTTGCAAATTTAAGTAAACCAAAAGCTAACTACTTACGGCATACTAAAACAAATAAACACATAATGAGAACAATAAAATAAATGTGCATGAAACAAGGAAAAGCTGAATATATAGGTGCTTATACAATGCTTAAACAAAAACAAAGCCAGTGGGCTCACCTTGCCGGTTTCACCTCCGGTTTTCTTCATAGAGCGGGAAAACGGAACGAGTTAAAAATAATCATCAAATTGTGCTATCAATTTTAATTTTGATTTATAAAGCCAATGGAAATTCATATGCCGCCCACAATGTTAACTCCTAGGCAAGGTTATATCAAATGTTTTTATGGCGCTTTCAATTAAAAATCGTTTGCTGTTTTTCACTTAAGATGCATATTTACTTTGGATGTGCAGTTAGTAATATTATATAACCTCACCTCGAGCACAATAGTGCGCGTAATTGAAAGCACACGGGACTCACTTGGACTTGGCTGGAGACCGAGACTTGGATCGCTGTCCGTTGCGGTCCTCGGACTTCCTCTCGGAGCGGCGTTCGCCGGAGCGGCGCTCGGCGCGGCGCGCGGCCGAACGCGACCGAGACTTGGAGCGACTGCGGTCCCTAAGTCCCATACTAGTTTAGTCCAAATCTACCACTACGGTTCGTCACAATGCGCCAACATTATATTCAGAGCTATTTAGACTACTAGACGAGGCACGGCATGAGTATCAGATAGTCAGTCGCTGAATGTTTCGTCTCTATCAAAGTAGTCTAGTTTCATTTACTAACATTGACGCATTACAACAGGACATATAAGGAACCCATGTAATGCAATTAATTACATAGTAACACGAGTATAGTACATTGTATAGTATTAATGTTTTAAATACAATAATACTTAGTTAAAAGCAGGACATAGAGGATTGCATAACATTAAAAACTAAATACGTACTACAGTACCTACAAATGTACGATAAGTACTTACGTTTTTAAATTTTGCTCAGCGCAAGTAACAACACACCTAGCCAAATGAATACTAGGTTAATTTTATTATATCATGCATATTATGTTAGAGCCTCATTTTTATTATTATACATCAAGAATTATTGCAAAACTATTTGTTTATAATTATTTATCTCTAAGACTATGTCGGCTAAGAACATGATTTTTCTTCAATTGGATCAAATGAGGTAAAAAGGTGAAAGGACTATTTACATGTGGATTTTCCTAGTAACTGTCCAATCTAAATCTATTACTTACTTGGACCGAGACCTGGATCGTGACTTGGCAACTGGGCTCTTGCTCTTCACGCGAGATTTGGAGCGGGAGCGGCTTCGGGCGGCCCTGAAATAGTTTATATGTAAGAAAACCGCAACAAAATAGATGGTGGAGGAAGCGAATGTAGATGTCAGAGGGTAGGTTATCATCAAGGGTGTTCTGCCCCGAAAGATGGTAAAATGTATAGTATCATCACTTAGTACATTACTTTTTTGTTAAAACAAAAAAAAATGTTCACCTGAATAACTTTTACAACTCTATTGCACCTATCTATGCACGACTACTTACTAGGTACTTAAAGTTTATTCGAGGCATATAAAGGATTCATAGGAACAGAAATCGCCGTAACTCTCACTTATTGTAACCTTCTCAATCTCAATAACCCGGACCCCTTAAACGAGACAACAATATCGATAACTTTAATTTCGTCTGAAACAAACAAACTAAGGGCCAAGGCCGATGAGACATTATTAACCCTTTGAACGCCAACGACCACTAAAGTGGTGAGCTGTCGTGCCTACAACGCCACCGACCATTATATAGGTCACCGGTACAGTTTAAAAGAGACGTTATTTCGTATAGATTAGGCGTGTGAGTGACGCATTTGTATTTGACGTAAGGCGTTCAAAAGGTTAAAACTATGAAAATGAATGGCGTTACTTTACTCAACGGCTCCGTTCACGTTCCTTAGCCTCTGCCTCTGCACGCGGTTCGGTCAGACGTCGGTCAACCACGGAAGTCTTCTTTCTACCTTAAATGCGAGTTAGATTGTTACCCTGAACGCGAGCGGCTGCGGCGTCCGCGGGAGCGACTCCTCGAGCGGCTGGAGGAAGATCGCGTGCGACGACGCGACGAGCGCCGGTCCTCCACGAGCCTGATGCGGCGTCCGTTCAACTCCGTACCGTCCAACTTCTCGATAGCGGCGCGCATGTCAGAGTGCGTCGCGAACTCTACCACGCTGCAATGAACAATTGGTATGAGACGTGGAAGAAGATTGTGAGAAGAGGGTTTGAGGTGGAATCTTCAGATAAAGATTTAGCATCAAGGTTTTCAGCCCCGAAAGATGGTAAAATGTATAGTATCATCATTTCTTCTCGCAAAGTAGGCATGAGCCTAACGGTTGAACAGTGGCTAATTATATACTAGTGGTCAAACACGCTGCCATGCACTTTTTCATTATTTAAATTAGTAGTTGTGACAGCCATTGTTTTTTCGCTGAAATAGAATAATACTCGTGAAATATTAGTTTTCTCCAAAACTATTAAACTTTGATATACAATCATTTCATTTTGGTAAATTACATTCTGTAAAAAAAAATGAGTCTCGTTATTTATTATTTATGAAAAAAGGTGATTTAATAAAAAAAAAACCGTTTTGAAAGTGAAACTCATATATATTTACTTTTTTTGCATCATTTCTTTAGAAAAAACATCAGCTCATAATCATAAAAGGCATTTTTTCTTGCCTTTTCCTGCTATGGCCTACACCTGGTTTTGTTCGAGCCATAATTTTGAGATAGCCGATTGATTGAATGGTTTATTATATAACCAAGCTTATTCATGACCTTTCTCTTACAAAAAAACCCATTTGCCATAACAGTGTCAATTTCCAATCTATTTAGAATATTATATATTTATTACTTACCCTTCATTCCTGTGCTGTTTATGGGCGTCAGCGTAAGTGACCTCGCCAGCTTGACGCATGTAATCCTTCAAGTCCTGCCAAACCAAGGTGGCATGTTAATACGAAATTAAAATAATTCTGTACTAACTTTTCCAAAAGTCTTCATCAGATTAGAATTGGCATCAAGGTTTTCAGCCCCGAAAGATGGTATAAAAATCGATATCATCATGAACAAACAAAGTAATTAGATTTAAAAACGTTTGTATGACTTTGGGAAAAGTAAAAAGAAAAAAATATAATGAAACCTAACAGTCCTATCTCTGCCTAATTATTCACAAAGGCTAAAACATAAAAAAATGCGCGTCTAAGACAACATTTTCGTATTTGGTAACCAGTTGGTAAATTGTTTATGAATGGATGTCCATCTAGTCCTGAGCCTCCGTCCCGAACTTCCATCATGTCTTGTCAGTCTGGTGTAACACCTCCGTTTGTTAAACAGGACAAGCATCTTTGGTTCCTTATAGCAACTCTTCCATGGTCCATTGGTTTGTTGGTATCGAGTGTTAAGTTATCATCAGTTTCCTTCAACATTCATCCACAACTGTCTCTCCTTGATCAGGGGGTCCTTGTATGCAGGGCATATGATCCAATCACTGGGTTATTGCATCAGTTATCGCTTTGTGTATGGTAGTTGGGGATGTCCACACTTCGCGCCTTACTTGGTCTTCCACGCATTGTCCCTTGTTCGTCCAAGACATAAACAATTACATTCCCAAAAGGTATCCCAAATTGGCATTTTCACTTATAAACGCACCATTACTAGATAATTAAAACCTAGTTACTATTATTTATATATTTCTAAACCTTTGCTTTTATAACACTTTAATATAAATCAGGTCTCATTTAACGCGATAGCATCTAAAGGTATACACCTAACCTGTCATCAATTAAAACTTTTGGGCTAGGTTCCACAATTCCTTGTGTCTAGGATTTACGGCAGATATGCCTAGGATTTCCTGACGTTTTTATATTACAATATTATTTATTCGAGAACTGTCGGTTACATCTATTAATTAATGGTACATTTTTAAGTGAAAAGTCTCAAATACGAAAACCTGTCCATCCATTCGCAAGCAAGTACTCCAAAACAAAAAGAAAATGATTATCAAAATGAAACTGCTTGATAATATAGCTTCTTTAAAAAACGATGCTCGCTGCCCTAACGTGAAAAGACGACATATGAACTTAAATTATAATAATGATGGTACATTATGATTTTAAATGAGAGTATGCACATAGCGGTTCCTTGTGTGCGCCCCGCGGTCGACTTTACCTTGGCAGGACCAGCGCGGCGGCGGCGGCGGCGGCAGGCTCCGGACCGAACTCCTAACATCGCCTCAGACCACATCACACACAGCGCTACATCGAGGGCTCAGGGCACGAAACGCCATCTTCTGTTGTTTTTAAAAGTTATAAGCTCGTAAGTTGGTAAATAAGTGTAAGTTACAGTTCAGATAATGGAAGTTACTTGTAAGGTAATTGCAAAACGCTAATAAGTTTTCTGACTAATTCAAGCAAGTGTACTTAGTTATAGAAAAAAAAAATGATTGATAGTACTTTACAATTAAATTGCTTATAGCGTTGTTTTGTCAGATAGGGGGAAAAGTGAGTTCTCGAACATGAAGATTGTGGTCCATTACATTGTTTATGTCCCGCTTATGAAGTCGTCTTTCGCCCCAGAATTGATGGTCATCTCTAGTCGCTCACACATCCGTGGTAGTAGCTCTCGGTATGATAGATAGCCGTGTCATCGTTGGATGCTTCGTTACGCCGTCTATGTGTCTTCTATAATGATTTCTCGCAGCATTGGTATTTCATCGTCTTTCCTTTGGTCCAAACTCCGTTGATATTTGTGGATCATCCGCCCTCTGCCGCGATCCACTCGTCCAGTCCGGTCCTCCGCGAGTGACTGCCGGGTCTGCCGGGTCCCTGCCGTGGGGTCCATGGCCGCAGGTGCCGCTAGTATAACCGTGTGGAAAGGCCCTGCCCTCGCGTCCGTGACCGTCAAGCGCCATGAGTCCAGGCCCTGGGTGAGAGGTGATGGGGTGATGATGGCCCAGTCTGGTCTTCGTGGAGTATTCTTACCTGCCAGCTAATGCGGCTAGACAGATTCTCGACGACTAGGCGGTACTCCGTCCTCGTCGGCGGCCCATATCTGTAATTGACGTCACTGCTGTAAGCAAGATAAAAAATCATATGAGATTTTTATTTTGTTTACAGGGGGTTAATGCAAAATAACAATTTGATAAAATACAATAATGAAATAAAAAGTTGACTTTCCGAATACCATGGCTGAATAAAATGTAGTTGACTCTTACTGAAAGGCCACGCGAATTTATCTTACACAAGCAAAAATGTAAGCAGTGTCAGGTTAACATGACTGATACATCGGACATGTGGAACATGGACGGATAGTGCATATATTTATATTAATTTATCCGACTAACGCTTTTCATAATGAAAATTAACCAAGTAAATTTTTACTTACAAATAACCGGAAAACTATGTTAATACACAATAATTATAATTAAATTAAATGTATACATGAATGACGGATAAATGTACAGTTATTTACACATACATGTATTAAAGAAGAAAAAATGGATTAGTAAATTTTATATGAACTTTACTTTAGATAAATGTTTACTTCGGAGCCATTTTATATTATACTAATGGTAAAAAAAACACATGTCATGTAGATTGGACATGTTAATGAAACATAAATTAAAAGGCAGTATTTTTAATACAGCCTTTGCTTTACTAGATATTAGGTAAATAAATAATTTAATTATAAATATTGATTATTTATAAAATATTAATTAGATAATTTTTAATAAAAACTAACTTTTCTTACGAGAGGAGATTCTTAGAAAAAAAAAAGTTTTAAGGATTAATACCTTTTTTACATAATAACAGAGGATGGACTGATCATAGGATTGTTGCCTGTTAAGATAAAATGCATGTCCTTTCTTCATGACATGACTCTAGAGCATGACTTTTTAAGTCAACCGGTATGTAGGTAAGCAATATATATGAATGTAATTGATCAGATCAGTGACACATTTACCTATGAAAATAGATTTAATTGTGATACATCACTATGCAGAGACAAAACATGAAAGAGCAATAAGGATGCTACTAAATAAATTCAAGATTGAGTATACTTTTGTCCATGGTGGTAATTGAGCTAGTCTCTAGCGTATGTTATTATTGTTGAATATTATTACTATTTAGTTGAGAGTGCACCACAGGCACGTTATGTTACCTTGAAAATTATGCCTCTACAAGGTCATGTTAGTGCAAAAACGCTATGCCGGCTATGCAAGTGATAATTCATTTGTAAATGCACATTATTCCAACGTGACTTGTATATTATCAGCTTAGTATGTTGATAGCAAGACCTATTTAATCCAGAATTTTGTAATATTTACATTTAAAAATATGAATATAAAGACTTGTTTGCAGAAGTTTACAGTCCAATAGGCTATATATATACTGCCAATGACAATGTATAATGTACAAATAAGCAAAAATTCTATATTGTAAGATG